>JAEUCK010004950.1:0-22661 GCA_017311455.1 Otocyon megalotis megalotis | reverse complement strand
GCTGGATTGAGCTTGTAGGCACTAGTCTTCTCGGCCGGCAATTTCCCCTTGCGTCTCCCAACACTTCAGTCATGCAGTGAGCCTAGGCCTTTTAGGAGCGACGTATACCGACAGGCAGGATGTGGGAGGCACCAGCCGTATGCTCCACTCTCAGAAGTGTGTACGCCTGCGAGGCAGATATCTGCTCCCCACTCGTACATGGGAGTTAGAACCTAGCTACACTCTCATTGAAGAAGGCAGGTGCAAATCGCGGTATTCCACAAGGTACAGTTGAATACGGGTTGAGGCTTCCACATGCATTTCTCACAACGTCTCCCAGCACCTAACATAAGCATGTTCGCAGCTACGTCTACAAGGAGTCAGGATGCGCGAGGGTCCTGCCTTGAGCTTAACTCTTAAAACGAAGCACGCCTCGAAGCCAGCTTTCAACTAGCTGCGTTCTTATGGCCGTGAGAAACTAGCAGTACTCTAAGTCAGGAGGTTCTACGAATACTACTCTACTGCATCCGGCCACGCATTCGAAGTGTGCATTATTCCACTTGCTGCTCACAGGCCTCTGAAAACGTCTACGGTGAAGATGTTTGTAACACATTCTGCAGGCGTATGGAACTGTGAGGGACGGGGGTTGAGCTCAACTCTGGGAAGTAAGTTGCC
Source organism: Otocyon megalotis megalotis (assembly GCA_017311455.1). NCBI lineage: Eukaryota > Metazoa > Chordata > Mammalia > Carnivora > Canidae > Otocyon > Otocyon megalotis. The sequence continues at coordinate 22,007 of JAEUCK010004950.1, read as the reverse complement.
TTTGACGAGGCATTCAGCTAGCTTCTCACGTAGGGAACTTAGTATGTAGCACCAGTCTAAGACGGGAATTAGTAGGAAATCGCTGGACTGAGCTTGTAGGCACTAGCCTTGTCGGCCGCGAATTTCCCCTTACGTCTCCCAGCACTTCAGTCACGCATCGAGCCTAGGCCTATTAGGAGCGACGTGTACCTGCAGGCAGGATGTGGGAGGCACACGCCGTATGCTCAACTCTCAGAAGTGTGTATGCCTGCGAGGCAGATATCTACTACGCACTCATACCTGGGTGTTAGAACCTAGCTACACTCTCATTGAAGAAGGCAGGTGGAAATCACTGTATTCCACAAGATACACCTGAATACGGGACTGACGCTTCCACATGCATTACTCACGTCTCCCAGCACCTAACGTAGGGATGTTCGCAGCTATGTGTACAAGCAGTCAGGATGCGGGAGGGTTCTGCCTTGAGCTCACCTCTCAAAAGGAAGCACGTCTGGAAGGCAGCTCTCAACTAGCTTCGTCCTTATGGCCGTGAGAATGCAGCTACATTGTAAGTCACGAGGTTCCATGTATACCGCTATACTGCCCCTGGAGACACAAGCATTGAAGCCGGCAGCTAGCCTCTTGTTTCCTATGAGCTTCTGACAAACGCGTCTAGTGAGGATGTTCGTAACTCATTCTGCAGGCAGGGTAGAACTGTAAGGGACTGGGTGTGAGCTCAACACTGGTAAGTAAGTTGCCTTTGGACAAGGCATTCAGCTAGCTTCTCACGTAGGGAACGTAGTGCGTAGCACCAGTCTAAGACGGGAATTAGTAGGAAAGCGCTGGATTGAGCTTGTAGGCACTAGTCTTGTCGGCCGGCAATTTCCCCTTGCGTCTCCCAACACTTCAGTCATGCAGTGAGCCTAGGCCTTTTAGGAGCGACGTATACCGACAGGCAGGATGTGGGAGGCACCAGCCGTATGCTCAACTCTCAGAAGTGTGTACGCCTGCGAGGCAGATATCTGCTACCCACTCATACATGGGAGTTAGAACCTAGCTACACTCTCATTGAAGAAGGCAGGTGCAAATCGCGGTATTCCACAAGGTACACTTGAATACGGGTTGAGGCTTCCACATGCATTTCTCACAACGTCTCCCAGCACCTAACATGAAGCATGTTCGCAGCTACGTCTACAAGCAGTCAGGATGCGCGAGGGTCCTGCCTTGAGCTTAACTCTCAAAAGGAAGCATGCCTCGAAGCCAGCTTTCAACTAGCTGCGTTCTTATGGCCGTGAGAAACTAGCAGTATTCTAAGTCAGGAGGTTCTAAGAATACTACTCTACTGCATCCGGCCACGCATTCGAAGTGTGCATTATTCCACTTGCTGCTCACAAGCCTCTGACAAACGTCTACGGTGAAGATGTTTGTAACACATTCTGCAGGCAGTATGGAACTGTGAGGGACGGGGGTTGAGCTCAACTCTGGGAAGTAAGTTGCCTTTGCACTAGGCATTCAGCTAGCTTCTCACGTAGGGAACTTAGTATGTAGCACCAGTCTAAGACGGGAATTAGTAGGAAATCGCTGGACTGAGCTTGTAGGCACTAGCCTTGTCGGCCGCGAATTTCCCCTTGCGTCTCCCAGCACTTCAGTCACGCATCGAGCCTAGGCCTATTAGGAGCGACGTGTACCTGCAGGCAGGATGTGGGAGGCACACGCCGTATGCTCAACTCTCAGAAGTGTGTATGCCTGCGAGCCAGATATCTACTACGCACTCATACCTGGGTGTTAGAACCTAGCTACACTCTCATTGAAGAAGGCAGGTGGAAATCACTGTATTCCACAAGATACACCTGAATACGGGACTGACGCTTCCACATGCATTACTCACGTCTCCCAGCACCTAACATAGGGATGTTCGCAGCTATGTGTACAAGCAGTCGGGATGCGGGAGGGTCCTGCCTTGAGCTCAACTCTCAAAAGGAAGCAAGTCTGGAAGGCAGCTCTCAACTAGCTTCGTCCTTATGGCCGTGAGAATGCAGCTACATTGTAAGTCACGAGGTTCCATGTATACCGCTATACTGCCCCTGGAGACACAAGCATTGAAGCCTGCAGCTAGCCTCTTGTTTCCTATGAGCTTCTGACAAACGTGTCTAGTGAGGATGTTCGTAACTCATTCTGCAGGCAGTGGAGAACTGTCAGGGACTGGGTGTGAGCTCAACACTGGTAAGTAAGTTGCCTTTGGACAAGGCATTCAGCTAGCTTCTCACGTAGGGAACGTAGTGCGTAGCACCAGTCTAAGACGGGAGTTAGTAGGAAAGCGCTGGATTGAGCTTGTAGGCACTAGTCTTGTCGGCCGGGAATTTCCCCTTGCGTCTCCCAACACTTCAGTCATGCAGTGAGCCTAGGCCTTTTAGGAGCGACGTATACCGACAGGCAGGATGTGGGAGGCACCAGCCGTATGCTCCACTCTCAGAAGCGTGTACGCCTGCGAGGCAGATATCTGCTACCCACTCGTACATGGGAGTTAGAACCTAGCTACACTCTCATTGAAGAAGGCAGGTGCAAATTGCGGTATTCCACAAGGTACAGTTGAATACGGGTTGAGGCTTCCACATGCATTTCTCACAACGCCTCCCAGCACCTAACATAAGCATGTTCGCAGCTACGTCTACAAGCAGTCAGGATGCGCGAGGGTCCTGCCTCCAGCACAACTCACAAAAGGAAGCACTCCTAGAAGCCAGCTTTCATCTAGCTCTGTTCTTATGGCCGTGAGAAACTAGCAGTATTCTAAGTCAGGAGGTTCCTAGAACACTACTCTACTGCATCCGGCCACACATTCGAAGTGTGCATTATGCCAGTTGCTTCTCACAAGCCTGTGACAAACGTCTACGGTGAAGATGTTTGTAACACATTCTGCAGGCAGTATGGAACTGTGAGGGACGGGGGTTGAGCTCAACTCTGGGAAGTAAATTGCCTTTGGACGAGGCATTCAGCTAGCTTCTCACGTAGGGAAGTTAGTATGTAGCACCAGTCTAAGACGGGAATTAGTAGGAAATCGCTGGACTGAGCTTGTAGGCACTAGCCTTGTCGGCCGCGAATTTCCCCTTACGTCTCCCAGCACTTCAGTCACGCATCGAGCCTAGGCCTATTAGGAGCGACGTACCTGCAGGCAGGATGTGGGAGGCACAGGCCGTATGCTCAACTCTCAAGAGTGTGTATGCCTGCGAGGCAGATATCTACTACGCACTCATATATGGGTGTTAGAACCTAGCTGCACTCTAATTGAAGAAGGCAGGTGGAGATCACTGTATTCCACCAGCTACACCTGACTACAGGACTGACGCTTCCACATGCATTACTCACAACGTCTCCCAGCACCTAACATATGCATGTTCGCAGCTATGTCTACAAGCAGTCAGGTTGCGGGAGGGTGCTGCCTCGAGCTCAACTCTCAAAAGGAAGCAAGTCTGGAAGGCAGCTCTCAACTAGTTTCGTCCTTATGGCCGTGACAATGCAGCCACATTGTCAGTCACGAGGTTCCATGTATACCGGTATACTGCACCTGGAGACACAGGCATTGAAGCCTGCAGCTAGCCTCTTGTTTCCGAAGAGCTTCTGACAAACATGTCTAGTGAGGATGTTCGTAACTCTTTCTGCAGGCAGTGTAGAACTGTCAGGGACTGGGTGTGAGCTCAACATGGGTAAGTAAGTTGCCTTTGGACAAAGCATTCAGCTAGCTTCTCACGTATGGAACTTAGTATGTAGCACTAGTCTAAGACAGGAATTAGTAGGAAATCGCTGCATTGAGCTTGTAGGCACTAGTCTTGTCGGCCGGCAATTTCCCCTTGCGTCTCCCACCACTTCAGTCACGCAGTGAGCCTAGGCCTTTTAGGAGCGACGTATACCGACAGGCAGGATGTAGGAGGCACCAGCCGTATGCTCAACTCTCAGAAGTGTGTATTCCTGCGAGGCAGATATCTGCTACCCACTCATACATGGGAGTTAGAACCTAGCTACACTCTCATTGAACAAGGCAGGTGGAAATCGCTGTGTTCCACAGATACAGTTGAATACGGGGTGAGGCTTCCACATGCATTTCTCTCAACGTCTCCCAGCACCTAACATAAGCGTGTTCTCAGCTACGTCTACAAGCAGTCAGGATGCGCGAGGGACCTGCCTCCAGCTCAACTCACAAAAGGAAGCACTCCTAGAAGCCAGCTTTCATCTAGCTCCGTTCTTATGGCCGTGAGAAACTAGCAGTATTCTAAGTCAGGAGGTTCTACGAATACTACTCTACTGCATCCGGCCACACATTCGAAGTGTGCATTATGCCACTTGCTTCTCACAAGCCTGTGACAAACCTCTATGGTGAAGATGTTTGTAACACATTCTGCAGGCAGTATGGAACTGTGAGGGACGCGGGGTGAGCTCAACTCTGGGAAGTAAGTTGCCTTTGGACACGGCATTCAGCTAGCTTCTCACGAAGGGAAATTTGTATGTAGCACCAGTCAAAGACAGGAATTAGTAGAAAATCGATGCATTGAGCTTGTAGGCACTAGTCTTGTCGGCCGCGAATTTCCCCTTACGTCTCCCAACACTTCAGTCACGCATCGAGCCTAGGCCTATTCGGAGCGACGTGTACCTGCAGGCAGGTTGTGGGTGGAACAGGCCGTATGCTCAACTCTCAGAAGTGTGTATGCCTGGGAGGCAGATATCTACTACGCACTCATACATGGGTGTTAGAACCTAGCTACACTCTAATTGAAGAATGCAGGTGGAGATCACTGTATTCCACCAGCTACACCTGACTACAGGACTGACGCTTCCACATGCATTACTCACAACGTCTCCCAGCACCTAACATAAGCATGTTCGCAGCTATGTCTACAAGCAGTCAGGATGCGGGAGGGTGCTGCCTCCAGCTCAACTCTCAAAAGCAAGCAAGTCTGGAAGGCAGCTCCCAACCAGTTTCGTCCTTATGGCTGTGAAAATGCAGCCACATTGTCAGTCACGAGGTTCCATGTATACCGGTATACTGCACCTGGAGACACAGGCATTGAAGCCTGCAGCTAGCCTCTTGTTTCCGAAGAGCTTCTGACAAACATGTCTAGTGAGGATGTTCGTAACTCTTTCTGCAGGCAGTGTAGAACTGTCAGGGACTGGGTGTGAGCTCAACATTGGTAATTAAGTTGCCTTTGGACAAGGCATTCAGCTAGCTTCTCACGTATGGAACTTAGTATGTAGCACCAGTCTAAGACAGGAATTAGTAGGAAATCGCTGCATTGAGCTTGTAGGCACTAGTCTTGTCGGCCGGCAATTTCCCCTTACGTCTCCCAACACTTCAGTCACGCAGTGAGCCTAGGCCTATTCGGAGCGATGTATACCGGCAGGCAGGATGTGGGAGGGACCAGCCGTATGCTCAACTCTCAGAAGTGTGTATTCCTGCGAGGCAGATATCTGCTACCCACTCATACATGGGAGTTAGAACCTAGCTACACTCTCATTGAAGAAGGCAGGTGGAAATCGCTGTATTCCACAGATACAGTTGAATACGGGGTGAGGCTTCCACATACATTTCTCACAACGTGTCCCAGCACCTAAAAAAAGCATGTTCGCAGCTACGTCTACAAGGAGTCAGGATGCGCGAGGGTCCTGCCTCCAGCTCAACTCACAAAAGGAAGCACTCCTAGAAGCCGGCTTTCATCTAGCTCCATTCTTATGGCCGTGAGAACCTAGCAGTATTCTAGTCAGGAGGTTCTAAGAACACTACTCTACTGCGTCCGGCCACACATTCGAAGTGTGCATTATGCCACCTGCTTCTCACCAGCCTCTGACAAACATTTACGGTGAAGATGTTTGTAACACATTCTGCAGGCAGTATGGAAATGTGTGGTTCGGGGGGTGAGCTCAACTCTGGGAAGTAAGTTGCCTTTGGACACGGCATTCAGCTAGCTTCTCACGTAGGGAAATTAGTATGTACCACCAGTCTAAGACAGGAATTAGTAGGAAATCGCTGCATTGAGCTTGTAGGCACTAGTCTTGTCGGCCGCGAATTTCCCCTTACGTCTCCCAACACTTCAGTCACGCATCGAGCCTAGGCCTATTCGGAGCGACGTGTAGCTGCAGGCAGGATGTGGGAGGCACAGGCCGTATGCTCAACTCTCAGAAGTGTGTATGCCTGCGAGGCAGATATCTACTACGCACTCATACATGGGTGTTAGAACCTAGCTGCACTCTAATTGAAGAAGGCAGGTGGAGATCACTGTATTCCACCAGCTACACCTGACTACAGGACTGACGCTTCCACATGCATTACTCACAACGTCTCCCAGCACCTAACATAAGCATGTTCGCAGCTATGTCTACAAGCAGTCAGGATGCGGGAGGGTGCTGCCTCGAGCTCAACTCTCAAAAGGAAGCAAGTCTGGAAGGCAGCTCTCAACTAGTTTCGTCCTTATGGCCGTGAGAATGCAGCCACATTGTCAGTCACGGGGTTCCATGTATACCGCTATAGTGCACCTGGAGACACAGGCATTGAAGCCTGCAGCTAGCCTCTTGTTTCCGAAGAGCTTCTGACAAACATGTCTAGTGAGGATGTTCGAAACTCTTTCTGCAGGCAGTGTAGAACTGTCAGGGACTGGGTGTGAGCTCAACATTGGTAATTAAGTTGCCTTTGGACAAGGCATTCAGCTAGCTTCTCACGTATGGAACTTACTATGTAGCACCAGTCTAAGACAGGAATTAGTAGGAAATCGCTGCATTGAGCTTGTAGGCACTAGTCTTGTCGGCCGGCAATTTCCCCTTACGTCTCCCAACACTTCAGTCACGCAGTGAGCCTAGGCCTATTCGGAGCGATGTATACCGGCAGGCAGGATGTGGGAGGCACCAGCCGTATGCTCAACTCTCAGAAGTGTGTATTCCTGCGAGGCAGATATCTGCTACCCACTCATACATGGGAGTTAGAACCTAGCTACACTCTCATTGAAGAAGGCAGGTGGAAATCGCTGTATTCCACAGATACAGTTGAATACGGGGTGAGGCTTCCACATACATTTCTCACAACGTCTCCCAGCACCTAAAAAAAGCATGTTCGCAGCTACGTCTACAAGGAGTCAGGATGCGCGAGGGTCCTGCCTCCAGCTCAACTCACAAAAGGAAGCACTCCTAGAAGCCGGCTTTCATCTAGCTCCATTCTTATGGCCGTGAGAACCTAGCAGTATTCTAAGTCAGGAGGTTCTAAGAACACTACTCTACTGCATCCGGCCACACATTCGAAGTGTGCATTATGCCACCTGCTTCTCACAAGCCTCTGACAAACATCTACGGTGAAGATGTTTGTAACACATTCTGCAGGCAGTATGGAAATGTGGGGTTCGGGGGGTGAGCTCAACTCTGGGAAGTAAGTTGCGTTTGGACAAGGCATTCAGCTAGCTTCTCACGTAGGGAACTTAGTATGTTGCACCAGTCTAAGACAGGAAATAGGAGAAAATCGCTGCATTGAGCTTGTAGGCACTAGTCTTGTCGGCCGCGAATTTCCCCTTACGTCTCCCAACACTTCATCACGCTTCGAGCCTAGGCCTATTTGGAGCGACGTGTACCTGCAGGCAGGATGTCGGAGGCACAGGCCGTATGCTCAACTCTCAGAAGTGTGTATGCCTGCGAGGCAGATATCTACTACGCACTCATACATGTGTGTTAGAACCTAGCTACACTCTAATTGAAGAAGGCAGGTGGAGATCACTGTATTCCACCAGCTACACCTGACTAAGGACTGACGCTTCCACATGCATTACTCACAACGTCTCCCAGCACCTAACATATGAATGTTCGCAGCTATGTCTACAAGCAGTCAGGATGCGCGAGGGTCCTGCCTCCAGCTCAACTCACAAAAGGAAGGAATCCTAGAAGCCAGCTTTCATCTAGATCCGTTCTTATGGCCGTGAGAATCTAGCAGTATTCTAAGTCAGGAGGTTCCTAGAACACTACTCTACTGCATCCGGCCACACATTCGAAGTGTGCATTATGCCACTTGCTTCTCACAAGCCTCTGACAAACGTCTACGGTGAAGATGTTTGTAACACATTCTGCAGGCAGTATGGAAATGTGAGGGACGCGGGGTCAGCTCAACTCTGGGAAGTAAGTTGCCTTTGGACACGGCATTCAGCTAGCATCTCACGTAGGGAACTTAGTATGTAGCACCAGTCTAAGAGAAGAATCAGTAGGAAATCGCTGCATTGAGCTTGTAGGCACTAGTCTTGTCGGCCGCGAATTTCCCCTTACGTCTCCCAACACTTCAGTCACGCATCGAGCCTAGGCCTATTCGGAGCGACGTGTACCTGCAGGCAGGATGTGGGAGGCACAGGCCGTACGCTCAACTCTCAGAAGTGTGTATGCCTGCGAGGCAGATATCTACTACGCACTCATACATGGGTGTTAGAACCTAGCTACACTCTAATTGAAGAAGGCAGGTGGAGATCACTGTATTCCACCAGCTACACCTGACTACAGGACTGACGCTTCCACATGCATTACTCACAACGTCTCCCAGCACCTAACATATGCATGTTCGCAGCTATGTCTACAAGCAGTCAGGATGCGGGAGGGTGCTGCCTCGAGCTCAACTCTCAAAAGGAAGCAAGTCTGGAAGGCAGCTCTCAACTAGTTTCGTCCTTATGGCCGTGAGAATGCAGCCACATTGTCAGTCACGGGGTTCCATGTATACCGGTATACTGCACCTGGAGACACAGGCATTGAAGCCTGCAGCTAGCCTCTTGTTTCCGAAGAGCTTCTGACAAACATGTCTAGTGAGGATGTTCGTAACTCTTTCTGCAGGCAGTGTAGAACTGTCAGGGACTGGGTGTGAGCTCAATATTCGTAATTAAGTTGCCTTTGGACAAGGCATTCAGCTAGCTTCTCACGTATGGAACTTAGTATGTAGCAGCAGTCTAAGACAGGAATTAGTAGGAAATCGCTGCATTGAGCTTGTAGGCCCTAGTCTTGTCGGCCGGCAATTTCCCCTTACGTCTCCCAACACTTCAGTCACGCAGTGAGCCTAGGCCTATTCGGAGCGATGTATACCGGCAGGCAGGATGTTGGAGGCACCAGCCGTATGCTCAACTCTGAGAAGTGTGTATTCCTGCGAGGCAGATATCTGCTACCCACTCATACATGGGAGTTAGAACCTAGCTACACTCTCATTGAAGAAGGCAGGTGGAAATCGCTGTGTTCCACAGATACAGTTGAATACGGGGTGAGGCTTCCACATGCATTTCTCTCAACGTCTCCCAGCACCTAACATAAGCATGTTCGCAGCTACGTCTACAAGCAGTCAGGATGCGCGAGGGTCCTGCCTCCAGCTCAACTCACAAAAGGAAGCACTCCTAGAAGCCAGCTTTCATCTAGCTCCGTTCTTATGGCCGTGAGAAACTAGCAGTATTCTAAGTCAGGAGGTTCCTAGAACACTACTCTACTGCATCCGGCCACACATTCGAAGTGTGCATTATGCCACTTGCTTCTCACAAGCCTGTGACAAACGTCTACGGTGAAGATGTTTGTAACACATTCTGCAGCCAGTATGGAACTGTGAGGGACGCGGGGTGAGCTCAACTCTGGGAAGTAAGTTGCCTTTGGACACGGCATTCAGCTAGTTTCTCACGTAGGGAACTTAGTATGTAGCATCAGTCCAAGACAGGAATTAGTAGAAAATCGCTGCATTGAGCTTGTAGGCACTAGTCTTGTCGGCCGCGAATTTCCCCTTACGTCTCCCAACACTTCAGTCACGCATCGAGCCTAGGCCTATTCGGAGCGACGTGTACCTGCAGGCAGGATGTGGGAGGCACAGGCCGTACGCTCAACTCTCAGAAGTGTGTATGCCTGCGAGGCAGATATCTACTACGCACTCATACATGGGTGTTAGAACCTAGCTACACTCTAATTGAAGAAGGCAGGTGGAGATCACTGTATTCCACCAGCTACACCTGACTACAGGACTGACGCTTCCACATGCATTACTCACAACGTCTCCCAGCACCTAACATAAGCATGTTTGCAGCTATGTCTACAAGCAGTCAGGATGCGGGAGGGTGCTGCCTCCAGCTCAACTCTCAAAAGGAAGCAAGTCTGGAAGGCAGCTCTCAACTCGTTTAGTCCTTATGGCCGCGAGAATGCAGCCACATTGTAAGTCACGAGGTTCCATGTATACCTCTATAGTGCACCTGGAGACACAGGCATTGAAGCCTGCAGCTAGCCTCTTGTTTCCGAAGAGCTTCTGACATACATGTCTAGTGAGGATGTTCGTAACTCTTTCTGCAGGCAGTGTAGAACTGTCAGGGACTGGGTGTGAGCTCAACACTGGTAAGTAAGTTGCCTTTGGACAAGGCATTCAGCTAGCTTCTCACGTATGGAACTTAGTATGTAGCAGCAGGCTAAGACAGGAATTAGTAGGAAATCGCTGCATTGAGCTTGTAGGCACTAGTCTTGTCGGCCGGCAATTTCCCCTTATGTCTCCCAACACTTCAGTCACGCAGTGAGCCTAGGCTTATTCGGAGCGATGTATACCGGCAGGCAGGATGTGGGAGGCACCAGCCGTATGCTCAACTCTCAGAAGTGTGTATTCCTGCGAGGCAGATATCTGCTACCCACTCATACATGGGAGTTAGATTCTAGCTACACTCTCATTGAAGAAGGCAGGTGGAAATCGCTGTATTCCACAGATACAGTTGAATACGGGGTGAGGCTTCCACATGCATTTCTCACTACGTCTCCCAACACCTAAAATAAGCATGTTCGCAGCTACGTCTACAAGCAGTCAGGATGCGCGAGGGTCCTGCCTCCAGCTCAACTCACAAAAGGTAGCATGCCTAGACGCCAGCTTTCATCTAGCTCCGTTCTTATGGCCGTGAGAACCTAGCAGTATTCTAAGTCAGGAGGTTCTAAGAACACTAATCTACTGCATCCGGCCACACTTTCGAAGTGTGCATTATGCCACCTGCTTCTCACAAGCCTCTGACAAACATCTACGGTGAAGATGTTTGTAACACATTCTGCAGACAGTATGGAAATGTGGGGGACGGGGGGTGAGCTCAACTCTGGGAAGTAAGTTGCCTTTGGACACGGCATTCAGCTAGCTTCTCACGTAGGGAACTTAGTATGTAGCACCAGTCTAAGACAGGAATTAGTAGGAAATCGCTGCATTGAGCTTGTAGGCACTAGTCTTGTCGGCCGCGAATTTCCCCTTACGTCTCCCAACACTTCAGTCACGCATCGAGCCTAGGCCTATTCGGAGCGACGTGTACCTGCAGGCAGGATGTGGGAGGCACAGGCCGTATGCTCAACTCTCAGAAGTGTGTATGCCTGCGAGGCAGATATCTACTACGCACTCATACATTGGTGTTACAACCTAGCTGCACTCTAATTGAAGAAGGCAGGTGGAGATCACTGTATTCCACCAGCTACACCTGACTACAGGATGGACGCTTCCACATGCATTACTCACAACGTCTCCCAGCACCTAACATAAGCATGTTCGCAGCTATGTCTACAAGCAGTCAGGATGCGGGAGGGTGCTGCCTCGAGCTCAACTCTCAAAAGGAAGCAAGTCTGGAAGGCAGCTCTCAACTAGTTTCGTCCTTATGGCCGCGATAATGCAGCCACTTTTTAAGTCACGAGGTTCCATGTATACCGCTATAGTGCACCTGGAGACACAGGCATTGAAGCCTGCAGCTAGCCTCTTGTTTCCGAAGAGCTTCTGACATACATGTCTAGTGAGGATGTTCGTAACTCTTTCTGCTGGCAGTGTGGAACTGTCAGGGACTGGGTGTGAGCTCAACACTGGTAAGTAAGTTGCCTTTGGACAAGGCATTCAGCTAGCTTCCCACGTAGGGAACTTAGTATGTAGCACCAGTCTAAGACAGGAATTAGTAGGAAATCGCTGCATTGAGCTTGTAGGCACTAGTCTTGTCGGCCGCGAATTTCCCCTTACGTCTCCCAACACTTCAGTCACGCATCGAGCCTAGGCCTATTTGGAGCGACGTGTACCTGCAGGCAAGATGTGGGAGGCACAGGCCGTACGCTCCACTCTCAGAAGTGTGTATGCCTGCGAGGCTGATATCTACTACGCACTCATACCTTGGTGTTAGAACCTAGCTACACTCTAATTGAAGAAGGCAGGTGGAGATCACTGTATTCCACCAGCTACACCTGACTACAGGACTGACGCTTCCACATGCATTACTCACAACGTCTCCCAGCACCTAACATAAGCATGTTCGCAGCTATGTCTACAAGCAGTCAGGATGCGCGAGGGTCCTGCCTCCAGCTCAACTCACAAAAGGAAGGAATCCTAGAAGCCAGCTTTCATCTAGATCCGTTCTTATGGCCGTGAGAATCTAGCAGTATTCTAAGTCAGGAGGTTCCTAGAACACTACTCTACTGCAATCGGCCACACATTCGAAGTGTGCATTATGCCACTTGCTTCTCACAAGCCTCTGGCAAACGTCTACGGTGAAGATGTTTGTAACACATTCTGCAGGCAGTATGGAAATGTGAGGGACGCGGGGTCAGCTCAACTCTGGGAAGTAAGTTGCCTTTGGACACGGCATTCAGCTAGCATCTCACGTAGGGAACTTAGTATGTAGCACCAGTGTAAGAGAAGAATCAGTAGGAAATCGCTGCATTGAGCTTGTAGGCACTAGTGTTGTCGGCCGGCAATTTCCCCTTACGTCTCCCAACACTTCAGTCACGCAGTGCGCCTAGGCCTATTCGGAGCGATGTATACCGGCAGGCAGGATGTGGGAGGCACCAGCCGTATGCTCAACTCTCAGAAGTGTGTATTCCTGCGAGGCAGATATCTGCTACCCACTCATACATGGGAGTTAGAACCTAGCTACACTCTCATTGAAGAAGGCAGGTGGAAATCGCTGTGTTCCACAGATACAGTTGAATACGGGGTGAGGCTTCCACATGCATTTCTCACTACGTCTCCCAACACCTAAAATAAGCATGTTCGCAGCTACGTCTACAAGCAGTCAGGATGCGCGAGGGTCCTGCCTCCAGTTCAACTCACAAAAGGTCGCATGCCTAGATGCCAGCTTTCATCTAGCTCCGTTCTTATGGCCGTGAGAACCTAGCAGTATTCTAAGTCAGGAGGTTCTAAGAACACTAATCTACTGCATCCGGCCACACTTTCGAAGTGTGCATTATGCCACCTGCTTCTCACAAGCCTCTGACAAACATCTACGGTGAAGATGTTTGTAACACATTCTGCAGACAGTATGGAAATGTGGGGGACGGGGGGTGAGCTCAACTCGGGGAAGTAAGTTGCCTTTGGACACGGCATTCAGCTAGCTTCTCACGTAGGGAACTTAGTATGTAGCACCAGTCTAAGACAGGAATTAGTAGGAAATCGCTGCATTGAGCTTGTAGGCCCTAGTCTTGTCGGCCGGCAATTTCCCCTTACGTCTCCCAACACTTCAGTCACGCAGTGAGCCTAGGTCTATTCGGAGCGATGTATACCGGCAGGCAGGATGTTGGAGGCACCAGCCGTATGCTCAACTCTGAGAAGTGTGTATTCCTGCGAGGCAGATACCTGCTACCCACTCATACATGGGAGTTAGAACCTAGCTACACTCTCATTGAAGAAGGCAGGTGGAAATCGCTGTGTTCCACAGATACAGTTGAATACGGGGTGAGGCTTCCACATGCATTTCTCTCAACGTCTCCCAGCACCTAACATAAGCATGTTCGCAGCTATGTCTACAAGCAGTCAGGATGCGCGAGGGTCCTGCCTCCAGCTCAACTCACAAAAGGAAGCACTCCTAGAAGCCAGCTTTCATCTAGCTCCGTTCTTATGGCCGTAAGAAACTAGCAGTATTCTAAGTCAGGAGGTTCCTAGAACACTACTCTACTGCATCCGGCCAGACATTCGAAGTGTGCATTATGCCACTTGCTTCTCACAAGCCTGTGACAAACGTCTACGGTGAAGATGTTTGTAACACATTCTGCAGCCAGTATGGAACTGTGAGGGACGCGGGGTGAGCTCAACTCTGGGAAGTAAGTTGTCTTTGGACATGGCATTCAGCTAGTTTCTCACGTAGGGAACTTAGTATGTAGCATCAGTCCAAGACAGGAATTAGTAGAAAATCGCTGCATTGAGCTTGTAGGCACTAGTCTTGTCGGCCGCGAATTTCCCCTTAGGTCTCCCAACACTTCAGTCACACATCGAGCCTAGGCCTATTCGGAGCGACGTGTACCTGCAGGCAGGATGTGGGAGGCACAGGCCGTATGCTCAACTCTCAGAAGTGTGTATGCCTGCGAGGCAGATATCTACTACGCACTCATACATGGGTGTTAGAACCTAGCTGCACTCTAATTGAAGAAGGCAGGTGGAGATCACTGTATTCCACCAGCTACACCTGACTACAGGACTGACGCTTCCACATGCATTACTCACAACGTCTCCCAGCACCTAACATAAGCATGTTTGCAGCTATGTCTACAAGCAGTCAGGATGCGGGAGGGTGCTGCCTCCAGTTCAACTCTCAAAAGGAAGCAAGTCTGGAAGGCAGCTCTCAACTCGTTTCGTCCTTATGGCCGCGAGAATGCAGCCACATTGTAAGTCACGAGGTTCCATGTATACCGCTATAGTGCACCTGGAGACACAGGCATTGAAGCCTGCAGCTAGCCTCTTGTTTCCGAAGAGCTTCTGACATACATGTCTAGTGAGGATGTTCGTAACTCTTTCTGCAGGCAGTGAAGAACTGTCAGGGACTGGGTGTGAGCTCAACACTGGTAAGTAAGTTGTCTTTGGACAAGGCATTCAGCTAGCTTCTCACGTATGGAACTTAGTATGTAGCAGCAGGCTAAGACAGGAATTAGTAGGAAATCGCTGCATTGAGCTTGTAGGCACTAGTCTTGTCGGCCGGCAATTTCCCCTTACGTCTCCCAACACTTCAGTCACGCAGTGAGCCTAGGCTTATTCGGAGCGATGTATACCGGCAGGCAGGATGTGGGAGGCACCAGCCGTATGCTCAACTCTCAGAAGTGTGTATTCCTGCGAGGCAGATATCTGCTACCCACTCATACATGGGAGTTAGATTCTAGCTACACTCTCATTGAAGAAGGCAGGTGGAAATCGCTGTATTCCACAGATACAGTTGAATACGGGGTGAGGCTTCCACATGCATTTCTCACTACGTCTCCCAACACCTAAAATAAGCATGTTCGCAGCTACGTCTACAAGCAGTCAGGATGCGCGAGGGTCCTGCCTCCAGCTCAACTCACAAAAGGTAGCATGCCTAGACGCCAGCTTTCATCTAGCTCCGTTCTTATGGCCGTGAGAACCTAGCAGTATTCTAAGTCAGGATTTTCTAAGAACTCTACTCTACTGCATCCGGCCACACATTCGAAGTGTGCATTATGCCACCTGCTTCTCACAAGCCTCTGACAAACATCTACGGTGAAGATGTTTGTAACACATTCTGCAGGCAGTATGGAACTGTGAGGGACGGGGGTTGAGCTCAACTCTGGGAAGTAAGTTGCCTTTGGACGAGGCATTCAGCTAGCTTCTCACGTAGGGAACTTAGCATGTAGCACCAGTCTAAGACGGGAATTAGTAGGAAATCGGTGGATTGAGCTTGTAGGCACTAGTCTTGTCGGCCGCGAATTTCCCCTTGCGTCTCCCAGCACTTCAGTCACGCATCGAGGCTAGGCCTATTAGGAACGACGTGTACCTGCAGGCAGGATGTGGGAGGCACACGCCGTATGCTCAACTCTCAGAAGTGTGTATGCCTGCGAGCCAGATATCTACTACGCACTCATACCTGGGTGTTAGAACCTAGCTACACTCTCATGGAAGAAGGCAGGTGGAAATCGCTGTATTCCACAAGATACACCTGAGTACAGGACTGACGCTTCCACATGCATTACTCACAACGTCTCCCAGCACCTAACATAAGCATGTTCGGAGCTATGTCTACAAGCAGTCAGGATGCGGGAGGGTGCTGCCTCGAGCTCAACTCTCTAAAGGAAGCAAGTCTGGAAGTCAGCTCTCAACTAGTTTCGTCCTTATGGCCGTGAGAATGCAGCCACATTGTCAGTCACGAGGTTCCATGTATACCGGTATACTGCACCTGGAGACACAGGCATTGAAGCCTGCAGCTAGCCTCTTGTTTCCGAAGAGCTTCTGACAAACATGTCTAGTGAGGATGTTCGTAACTCTTTCTGCAGGCAGTGTAGAACTGTCAGGGACTGGGTGTGAGCTCAACATTGGTAATTAAGTTGCCTTTGGACAAGGCATTCAGCTAGCTTCTCACGTATGGAACTTAGTATGTAGCAGTAGTCTAAGACAGGAATTAGTAGGAAATCGCTGCATTGAGCTTGTAGGCACTAGTCTTGTCGGCCGGCAATTTCCCCTTACATCTCCCAACACTTCAGTCACTCAGTGAGCCTAGGCCTATTCGGAGCGATGTATACCGCCAGGCAGGATGTGGGAGGCACCAGCCGTATGCTCAACTCTCAGAAGTGTGTATTCCTGCGAGGCAGATATCTGCTACCCACTCATACATGGGAGTTAGAACCTAGCTACACTCTCATTGAAGAAGGCAGGTGGAAATCGCTGTATTCCACAGATACAGTTGAATACGGGGTGAGGCTTCCACATGCATTTCTCACTACGTCTCCCAGCACCTAAAATATGCATGTTCGCAGCTACGTCTACAAGCAGTCAGGATGCGCGAGGGTCCTGCCTCCAGCTCAACTCACAAAAGGTAGCATGCCTAGATGCCAGCTTTCATCTAGCTCCGTTCTTATGGCCGTGAGAACCTAGCAGTATTCTAAGTCAGGAGGTTCCTAGAACACTACTCTACTGCATCCGGCCACACATTCGAAGTGTGCATTATGCCACTTGCTTCTCACAAACCTCTGACAAACGTATACGGTGAAGATGTTTGTAACACATTCTGCAGGCAGTATGGAAATGTGAGGGACGCGGGGTGAGCTCAACTCTGGGAAGTAAGTTGCCTTTGGACACGGCATTCAGCTAGTTTCTCACGTAGGGAACTTAGTATGTAGCACCAGTCTAAGACGGGAATTAGTAGGAAATCGGTGGATTGAGCTTGTAGGCACTAGTCTTGTCGGCCGCGAATTTCCCCTTGCGTCTCCCAGCACTTCAGTCACGCATCGAGCCTGGGCCTATTAGGAGCGACGTGTACCTGCAGGCAGGATGTGGGAGGCACACGCCGTATGCTCAACTCTCAGAAGTGTGCATACCTGCGAGGCAGATATCTACTACGCACTCATACATGGGTGTTAGAACCTAGCTATACTCTCATGAAGACGGCAGGTGGAAATCACTGTTTTCCACAAGATACACCTGAATACAGGACTGGCGCTTCCACATGCATTACTCACGTCTCCCAGCACCTAACATAGGGATGTTCGCAGCTATCTGCATAAGCAGTCGGGATGCGGGAGGGTCCTGCCTTGAGCTCAACTCTCAAAAGGAAGCAAGTCTGGAAGGCAGCTCTCAACTCGTTTCGTCCTTATGGCCGCGAGAATGCAGCCACATTGTAAGTCACGAGGTTCCATGTATACCGCTATAGTGCACCTGGAGACACAGGCATTGAAGCCTGCAGCTAGCCTCTTGTTTCCGAAGAGCTTCTGACATACATGTCTAGTGAGGATATTCGTAACTCTTTCTGCAGGCAGTGTAGAACTGTCAGGGACTGGGTGTGAGCTCAACACTGGTAAGTAAGTTGCCTTTGGACAAGGCATTCAGCTAGCTTCTCACGTATGGAACTTAGTATGTAGCAGCAGGCTAAGACAGGAATTAGTAGGAAATCGCTGCATTGAGCTTGTAGGCACTAGTCTTGTCGGCCGGCAATTTCCCCTTACGTCTCCCAACACTTCAGTCACGCAGTGAGCCTAGGCTTATTCGGAGCGATGTATACCGGCAGGGAGGATGTGGGAGGCACCAGCCGTATGCTCAACTCTCAGAAGTGTGTATTCCTGCGAGGCAGATATCTGCTACCCACTCATACATGGGAGTTAGATTCTAGCTACACTCTCATTGAAGAAGGCAGGTGGAAATCGCTGTATTCCACAGATACAGTTGAATACGGGGTGAGGCTTCCACATGCATTTCTCACTACGTCTCCCAACACCTAAAATAAGCATTTTCGCAGATACGTCTACAAGCAGTCAGGATGCGCGAGGGTCCTGCCTCCAGCTCAACTCACAAAAGGTAGCATGCCTAGACGCCAGTTTTCATCTAGCTCCGTTCTTATGGCCGTGAGAACCTAGCAGTATTCTAAGTCCGGAGGTTCTAAGAACACTACTCTACTGCATCCGGCCACACATTCGAAGTGTGCATTATGCCACCTGCTTCTCACAAGCCTCTGACAAACATCTCCGGTGAAGATGTTTGTAACACATTCTGCAGGCAGTATGGAACTGTGGGGGACGCGGGGTCAGCTCAACTCTGGGAAGTAAGTTGCCTTTGGACACGGCATTCAGCTAGCTTCTCACGTAGGGAACTTAGTATGTAGCACCAGTCTAAGACTGGAATTAGTAGGAAATCGGTGGATTGAGCTTGTAGGCACTAGTCTTGTCGGCCGCGAATTTCCCCTTGCGTCTCCCAGCACTTCAGTCACGCATTGAGCCTAGGCCTATTGGGAGCGACGTGTACCTGCAGGCAGGATGTGGGAGGCACACGCCGTATGCTCAACTCTCAGAAGTGTGTATGCCTGCGAGGCAGATATCTACTAAGCACTCATAAATGGGTGTTAGGACCTAGCTACACTCTCATTGAAGAAGGCAGGTGGAAATCACTGTATTCCACAAGATGCACCTGAATACAGGACTGACGCTTCCACATGCATTACTCACAACGTCTCCCAGCACCTAACATATGCATGTTCGCAGCTATGTCTACAAGCAGTCAGGTTGCGGGAGGGTGCTGCCTCGAGCTCAACTCTCAAAAGGAAGCAAGTCTGGAAGGCAGCTCTCAACTAGTTTCGTCCTTATGGCCGCGATAATGCAGCCACTTTTTAAGTCACGAGGTTCCATGTATACCGCTATAGTGCACCTGGAGACACAGGCATTGAAGCCTGCAGCTAGCCTCTTGTTTCCGAAGAGCTTCTGACATACATGTCTAGTGAGGATGTTCGTAACTCTTTCTGCAGGCAGTGTGGAACTGTCAGGGACTGGATGTGAGCTCAACACTGGTAAGTAAGTTGCCTTTGGACAAGGCATTCAGCTAGCTTCTCACGTATGGAACTTAGTGCGTAGCACCAGTCTAAGACGGGAATTAGTAGGAAATAGCTGCATTGAGCTTGTAGGCACTAGTCTTGTCGGCCGGCAATTTCCCCTTACGTCTCCCGACACTTCAGTCACGCATCGAGCCTAGGCCTATTCGGAGCGACGTGTACCTGCAGGCAGGATGTGGGAGGCACAGGCCGTATGCTCAACTCTCAGAAGTGTGTATGCCTGCGAGGCATATATCTACTACGCACTCATACATGGGTGTTAGAACCTAGCTACACTCTAATTGAAGAAGGCAGGTGTAGATCACTGTATTCCACCGGCTACACCTGACTACAGGACTGACGCTTCCACATGCATTACTCACAATGTCTCCCAGCACCTAACATATGAATGTTCGCAGCTATGTCTACAAGCAGTCAGGATGCGCGAGGGTCCTGCCTCCAGCTCAACTCACAAAAGGAAGGAATCCTAGAAGCCAGCTTTCATCTAGATCCGTTCTTATGGCCGTGAGAATCTAGCAGTATTCTAAGTCAGGAGGTTCCTAGAACACTACTCTACTGCAATCGGCCACACATTCGAAGTGTGCATTATGCCACTTGCTTCTCACAAGCCTCTGGCAAACGTCTACGGTGAAGATGTTTGTAACACATTCTGCAGGCAGTATGGAAATGTGAGGGACGCGGGGTCAGCTCAACTCTGGGAAGTAAGTTGCCTTTGGACACGGCATTCAGCTAGCATCTCACGTAGGGAACTTAGTATGTAGCACCAGTCTAAGAGAAGAATCAGTAGGAAATCGCTGCATTGAGCTTGTAAGCACTAGTCTTGTCGGCCGCGAATTTCCCCTTACGTCTCCCAACACTTCAGTCACGCATCGAGCCTAGGCCTATTCGGAGCGACGTGTACCTGCAGGCAGGATGTGGGAGGCACAGGCCGTACGCTCAACTCTCAGAAGTGTGTATGCCTGCGAGGCAGATATCTACTACGCACTCATACATGGGTGTTAGAACCTAGCTACACACTAATTGAAGAAGGCAGGTGGAGATCACTGTATTCCACCAGCTACACCTGACTACAGGACTGACGCTTCCACATGCATTACTCACAACGTCTCCCAGCACCTAACATATGCATGTTCGCAGCTATGTCTACAAGCAGTCAGGATGCGGGAGGGTGCTGCCTCGAGCTCAACTCTCAAAAGGAAGCAAGTCTGGAAGGCAGCTCTCAACTACTTTCTTCCTTATGGGCGTGAGAATGCAGCCACATTGTCAGTCACGAGGTTCCATGTATACCGCTATAGTTCACCTGGAGACACAGGCATTGAAGCCTGCAGCTAGCCTCTTGTTTCCGAAGAGCTTCTGACAAACATGTCTAGTGAGGATGTTCGTAACTCTTTCTGCAGGCAGTGAGAACTGTCAGGGACTGGGTGTGAGCTCAACATTGATAAGTATGTTGCCTTTGGACAAGGCATTCAGCTAGCTTCTCACGTAGGGAACTTAGTATGTAGCACCAGTCTAAGACAGGAATTAGTAGGAAATCGCTGCATTGAGCTTGTAGGCACTAGTCTTGTCGGCCGGCAATTTCCCCTTACGTCTCCCAACACTTCAGTCACGCAGTGAGCCTAGGCCTATTCGGAGCGATGTATACCGGCAGGAAGGATGTGGGAGGCACCAGCCGTATGCTCAACTCTCAGAAGTGTGTATGCCTGCGAGGCAGATATCTGCTACCCACTCCTCCATGGGAGTTAGAACCTAGCTACACTCTCATTGAAGAGGCAGGTGGAAATCGCTGTATTCCACAAGGTACAGTTGAATACGGGTTGAGGCTTCCACATGCATTTCTCACAATGTCTCCCAGCACCTAACATGAGCATGTTCGCCGCTACGTCTACAAGCAGTCAGGATGCGCGAGGGTCCTGCCTTGAGCTTAACTCTCAAAAGGAAGCATGCCTCGAAGCCAGCTTTCAACTAGCTGCGTTCTTATGGCCGTGAGAAACTAGCAGTATTCTAAGTCAGGAGGTTCTACGAATACTGCTCTACTGCATCCGGCCACGCATTCGAAGTGTGCATTATTCCACTTGCTTCTCCCAAGCCTCTGACAACCGTCTACGGTGAAGATGTTTGTAACACATTCTGCAGGCAGTATGGAACCGTGAGGGACGGGGGTTGAGCTCAGCTCTGGGAAGTAAGTTGCCTTTGCACTAGGCATTCAGCTAGCTTCTCACGTAGGGAACTTAGTATGTAGCACCAGTCTAAGACGGGAATTAGTAGGAAATCGCTGGATTGAGCTTGTAGGCACTAGTCTTGTCGGCCGCGAATTTCCCCTTGCGTCTCCCAGCACTTCAGTCACGCATCGAGCCTAGCCCTATTAGGAGCGACGTGTACCTGCAGGCAGGATGTGGGAGGCACAGGCCGTATGCTCAACTCTCAAGAGTGTGTATGCCTGCGAGGCAGATATCTACTACGCACTCATATATGGGTGTTAGAACCTAGCTGCACTCTAATTGAAGAAGGCAGGTGGAGATCACTGTATTCCACCAGCTACACCTGACTACAGGACTGACGCTTCCACATGCATTACTCACAACGTCTCCCAGCACCTAACATAAGCATGTTTGCAGCTATGTCTACAAGCAGTCAGGATGCGGGAGGGTGCTGCCTCGAGCTCAACTCTCAAAAGGAAGCAAGTCTGGAAGGCAGCTCTCAACTAGTTTCGTCCTTATGGCCGCGAGAATGCAGCCACTTTGTAAGTCACGAGGTTCCATGTATACC